>VCJN01002318.1:0-17346 GCA_006384855.1 Tetraselmis striata | reverse complement strand
TCCAGGGCGGCGACGAGCGCGCCGAGGGCGTCGTCCAGATCAAGGACCTGATCGAGGGCAAGCGGCTCTCCGGAGAGATCGCCGACAATGTGACCTGGCGCGAAAGCCGCCCGGCGCAGATCAGCGTGCCCGAGGCCGAGCTGGTCGAGACCGTCAAGCGCATGCTCGCCGAACAGGCCGAGGACCGCGCGAAGAGCGGCACGGAAGGAGCCCGCGCATGACCCTGCCCGATCCTTACGCCCCCCTGCGCGACTTGTTTCAGGCCGAAGGCTTTCCGGCCATGGAGCCCGAGATCCTGCAGCCGTCGCGGCTTTTCCTCGACCTGATCGGCGAGGACATTCGCGGGCGCATGTTCCTCACCAGCGACCGTGCCGGCGAGGAGCTTTGCCTGCGTCCCGACTACACGATCCCGGTCTGCCGGGCGCATCTCGACGGCGGCGCGCCGGAAACGCCGGCACGCTATTCCTATTGCGGCAAGGTGTTCCGCCAGCGCCAGGACGGCGCGGGCGAGTTCATGCAGGCGGGCGTGGAATGTCTCGGCCGCGCCGACCTGGAAGCCGCCGACGCCGACACGCTGGCGCTCTCGCTCTCCGCGCTGGAAACGCTCGGCGTCACCGACGCGCGCATCCACATCGGCGACGAGGCGCTGTTTCGCGCCGTGCTCGGCGGTCTCAACCTGCCGGCCGTATGGGAACGCCGTCTCGGCGATCTCTTCGGCGAACGCGACCGGCTGGACGCGGCGATCCGCGCCATGCGCGGCGGCGGCGAGACGGAGCGCGACGACACCTCCTCCGCGGCGACGCTGGCCCGCGCGCTCGAGGGACTTGCCCCCGACACGGCCCAGTCGGCGGTCGCCGAGCTTTTGCGCCTCACCGGTCTCAAGCCGATTGCCGGACGCAGCGCCAGCGACATTGCCGAGCGGCTTCTGGAACAGGCGGCCCTTGCCCGCCACGATCCCGAGACCGACCGCGCCGCCGACGTCTTGAGCCGCTATCTGGCGATTGCCGGCGATCCGCGCGCCTCGGTGAAGACCATCGAGGTCTTTGCAAAGGACGCCGGGCTCGACCTGTCGGATGCGCTGTCGCGCTTCTCCGCGCGTCTCGATGCCGTTGCCGCGCATGGCATTTCCGACAAGTCCCTGACGTTTGCCGCCGATTTCGGTCGCCGGCTCGACTATTACACCGGCTTCGTCTTCGAGATCCATTCCGCCTCGCGCGAGACGGCAGGACAGATCGTCGGCGGCGGACGCTACGACAGGCTTCTGGCGCTGCTCGGCGCCACGGCTCATATTCCGGCCACGGGCTTTTCCATCTGGCTGGATCGTATCTGAGGGTGCCATGACGCCATTGACCATCGCCATTCCCTCCAAGGGACGGCTGCAGGACAACACGCACGACTTCTTTGCCCGCGCCGGTCTTCCGGTGCGCCAGCCGGGTGGCGCGCGCAACTATCGCGGCCGGCTCGGACGGTTCGAGGCCAGCCAGGTGGAAATCGCCTTTCTCTCGGCCTCCGAAATCGCGCGGGAACTCGCCAACGGTCAGGCGCATCTGGGCGTCACCGGGCTCGATCTGGTGCATGAAACCATTGCCGACCCGGAGACCAGCGTGCACACCGTCACCCCGCTCGGCTTCGGCTTCGCAGATGTTGTGGTCGCCGTGCCGGATGCCTGGATCGATGTGTCGACCATGGCCGACCTTGCCGATGTCGCGGCGCATTTTCGCGCCCGCAAGGGTGAGCGGCTTCGGGTCGCGACCAAATATGTGACGCTGACGCGCCGCTTCTTCGCCGAGCACGGGATCTCCGACTACCGGATCGTGGAAAGCGCCGGCGCCACCGAAGGCGCGCCGGCGGCCGGAACGGCGGAACTGATCGTCGACATCACCACCACCGGCTCGACGCTCGTCGCCAACAACCTGAAGATCCTCGACGACGGCGTAATCCTGAAGAGCCAGGCCAATCTGGTCGCCTCGCTGAGCGCGGACTGGAGCACGGAGCAGCTGGGTTTTGCCCGCATCATCCTCGACCGGATCGCGGCCGAGGAGCGCGCCCGGGGGTTCCGGGAAATCCGCGCGCTGGTGGCAGCTCCCGAATTGACGGCACGCGCCGCCGGCGAGCAGTTCGGCGCGATTGCCCCCTTCGGCACCCAGGTCGGCCAGCCGCTGCTGCTGCATTGCCCGGCTGCAAGTGCGGCCGATTGCGCGACGCTGCTGCGCGACCACGGCGCGCCGCATGTCAGCGTCACCACGCTCGACTATGTGTTCGGCACCAGCAATCCGCTCTACGATCCGCTGGCGGAAAAGGTCAGTTCTTAAGTCCCTGTTTCTTCAAGGCACACGGGACGGGAGGCCCGGACAATGACCGCAGACGAAATCACCGCCCTGTCCGCGCGCACCCTGTCGGACGCAATCCACGCAAGGCGTGTCTCGGCGCGCGAGGTGATGCAGGCAACGCTTGCCCGCATCGCCACGCTTAATCCGACGCTCAATGCCGTCGTGTCGCTGCGCGACACTGATGCGCTGCTCGCCGAAGCCGACACGCTGGACGCCGAACTTGCCGCCGGGCATTCGCGCGGCTGGATGCACGGCATGCCGCAAGCGATCAAGGATCTCGCCATGACGGCGGGGCTGACGACCACCATGGGATCGCCCGTCTTCGCCCGTCAGGTGCCGGCGGAAGACAGCATCCATGTGGCGCGCATGCGCTCGGCCGGGGCTATTCTAATCGGCAAGACCAACGTCCCGGAATTCGGCCTCGGCTCGCATACCTATAATCCGCTGTTCGGCCCGACGCTCAACCCCTATGACACCACCCGCAGCGCCGGCGGCTCCAGCGGCGGGGCGGCGGCGGCCATCGCGGCGCGGATCTTCGCGGTTGCCGACGGCAGCGACATGATGGGCTCGCTGCGCAACCCGGCCGCCTTCAACAACGTCATCGGCATGCGCCCGAGCTACGGACGGGTGCCGTCCGGCCCCGCGCCCGAACTCTTCATGGACACGATGGCGACCGACGGGCCGATGGCCCGCGACCTCGACGATCTGGCGATGCTCCTGTCCGTGCAGGCCGGCCACGACCCGCGCGCGCCGCAGTCGCTCGACGGTGACGGCAGCCTCTTTGCAGCACCGCTCACGCCGAAGGCCAAGGGCCTGCGCATCGGGTCGCTCGGCGATCTCGACGGCCATCTGCCGTTCGAGGACGGCATTCTCGACCTCGTGGGTGACGGACTGACGCGGCTCGTCGAGCTTGGCGCCCATGTGGAGGAAACCGGACCGGGCTATGCCCCGGAGCGCATCTGGCAATCCTGGACGGATCTGCGCAGTTGGCGCGTGGCCGCGAAACTCGGAGCGATCTACGACGACCCCGCCACCCGCGACAAGCTGAAGCCCGCCGCGATCTGGGAGATCGAACGCGGGCGCGCGCTGTCGATGACGGCCATCGAAGAGGCGAGTTCAATGCGCAGCGCTTGGTATCGCGCCGTGCTGCGGCTTTTCGAGCGCTACGACTATCTGGTCGCCCCGAGCGCGCAGGTCTATCCCTTCGACGTCACGCTCGACTGGCCGAAGGAGATCGCCGGGCGCACGATGGACACCTATCACCGCTGGATGGAGACGGTCATCGGCGTCAGCCTCTTGGGCCTTCCGGCCGTGTCCGTGCCGGCCGGCTTCAACGCCGAAGGCCTGCCGACGGGCTTTCAGATCATCGGCCGGCCGCGTGACGATCTCGGCGTCTTGCAGGTCGCCAAGGCCTATGACGAGGCGACGGGCTGGACGGCGAAGGCCCCGGCGATGGCGGTTGGCGGCATCTGAAGCGCGCATAAAAAAGGAGGCCGCTCCGGGGGAGAGCGACCTCCAAAACGGGTGGCCGATCGGGGTGGACCGCCCGAAAAGCCGGATTCGGGTGGGTGACGGCGGATCGGGAACGGCCGTCGTCCTCCGGCTTTCAGCAAACCTTACGCAAGGTGATGAACGGTGGATCAACGCGGCCGCGTGTTTTTTCGCGGTGCCGCAACGCATGCCGTCAGTCGCGCCTGTCGGCGTAGCGGCTTTCTTCCTCGTAATAGGCATCAAAGCCGACCGCCTTGCGCAGATCGGCGAAAGGCAGAAGGGCTGCGTCGGGGTGCCGGCCGGCGGCCATTTCGCTCAAAGCGCCCTGCATCGCCTTGATCGCCGCTGAAAGAAGCGTCAGCGGATAGGCGGCAAGGCGATAGCCGATGCGCTCCAGTTCGGCATGCGGCAACAGCGGCGTCGCCCCGCCTTCCACCAGATTGGCCATGTGCCAGCCCGGCACCTCGCGGCAGATCGTTTCCATCTCGCCCACATCATGCGGCGCTTCCACGAAAAGAAGATCGGCACCCGCCTCCTTGAAGGCGCGGGCGCGTTCCAGAGCCTCGTCAAGGCCATGGCCATGGCGGGCATCGGTGCGCGCCAGGATGAGAATGTCGGAGCCTTCCTCGCGCGCGTCCACCGCCGCCTTGATCCGGTCGACCGCCTCCTCGCGCGAGACCACCAGCTTGCCCTTGGTATGACCACAGCGCTTGGGCGCGACCTGGTCCTCGATCATCACGGCGGCAAAACCCGCCTGCGCGTAGCCCTTGACCGTGCGCTTGACGTTGAGAGCGTTGCCATAGCCCGTGTCGCCGTCGCCGATGATCAGCGCGGAGGTGGCGGCACAAACGTTGCGGCCTTGGTCGACCATCTCGCCATAGGAGATCAACCCCGTGTCCGGCGCACCGATACGCGCGGCCGATACGGCAAAGCCCGACATGAAGGAGACCGGAAAGCCGGCATCGCCGATCAGCCTCGCGGACAGGCCGTCGAAGCAGCAGGGCATCACGGTCAGCGGGGTCGCGGCCAGATGGGCGCGCAGGCGCGCGGCGGGCGTTGTCATGGTCTTAGCCTTTCTCGGAGGAGGCGCAGGCGGTCCCGCGCCCCCGGCAGGATTACATCTTGAAGGGGATATAGAGCACCAGGTCGGTCCACCAGAAGATCAGCAGCACGCTGAACAGCATGATCAGCAGGAACGGCCAGACACCGGAGGACACCTCGCCCATGGTGGCCTTGCCGACCGCCTGGATGACATAGAGGTTGAGCCCGACCGGCGGGGTGATCAGCGCGCATTCGACCATGACGACGAAGAAGACGCCGAACCAGATCGGATCGAGGCCGAGGGCAAAAAGCGCGCCCGACAGCACCGGCACCATGATCAGCATCATCGACAGGGCCTCGAGAAAGAGGCCCATGACCAGCAGCACCAGCGCCACCAGCAGCACGAACATGCCGGCGGAGGAAATATGCTCCGACAGGAACATCGAGATGTCCTGCGGGATCCGGTAGAGCGTGATCGCCTTGCCGAAGACCTTGGCGCCGGCAACGATCAGCAGGATCGCCACCGTCGTGGTCATCGCCTCGGCGACCGCGTCGCGCAGCTTCGGCCAGTCGAGGGTGCGCAGGATGAGGCCGACGACGACCAGCGCGCCGATGAAACCGACGGCCGCCGCCTCCGTCGGCGTGAACAGGCCGGTGTAGATGCCGACGATGACCAGCGCCGCCAGAACAACGGTCGGGAAGGCGCGCAGTGCGGTCCGCCGGCGTTCCGCCCAGCTCGACCGCGGGCTCGGCTGGTAGTCGGAGGCAAAGCTTGCATAAAGCACCGACCACCCGATGAAGAGCGCCATCAGCAACAGGCCGGGACCGATGCCGGCCAGGAACAGCGAGATGATCGATTCCTCGGTGATCACGCCATAGACGATCATCGGGATCGAGGGCGGAATGAGAATGCCGAGCGTTCCGCCAGCCGCCAGAAGCCCGAGCACGAAACGGCGCGGATAGCCGCGCTGGGTCATCTCGGGGATCGCCACCGTGCCGATGGTCGCAGCGGTGGCGACGGAGGAGCCGGAAATCGCCGCGAAAATGCCGCAGGACAGGATGGTGGCAACCGCCAGCCCGCCGGGCCAGTGTCCGACCCAGGCCTGGACGGCAGCGAAGAGGTCGCGGCCGACACCGCCCTTCAAGAGCACGTTCGACATCAAGAGGAACAGCGGCACGGCGACCAGCACGAAACTGTCGGCGGAGGACAACAGGCCCTGCGGCACCATCAGCGGCGAGAAGCCGCCGACGGCGAGAAGGCCGAAGCCGAGGCCGGTCAGCGCGAAGGCGACCGGGATGCCGGCGAGAAGAAGCGCAAAGAGCGCCGCGAGAATGAGCAGGGATGTCATGTCGGCGGCCTCAGTGATCGACGCGCTGCGGCGCGGCGCTGTCGATGCCGTTGACGGCGACCCGCAGGGCCTCGGCGAGCGCCTGGATGCCGAGCAGCGCGAAACAGGCGGGAATGGAAGCCTGCGACCACCAGGCGGGAACATCGAGCATGGAGCCGGTGGTGCGTCCGCGCGTGAAGGAATCCATCGCGATGCCGGAGCCGTAATAGACGATGACGGCCGACAGGACGACGATGAAGGCGAGCACGAAAAGCTCCTGCGCGCGGCGTGCGCCCGCAGACAGATTGTCGGTCAGCAGCGTGATCACGATGTGCTGCCGGCGATGCAGCAGCAGCGCGGCGCCGCCGAAGGTCGCCCAGATGAGGACCATGCGCGACAGCTCCTCGGCCCAGATGGTCGGATCGCCGAGATAGCGCATCAGCACCTCGTATCCGAGCATCAGCGCAATCAGGAAGTAACCCCAGCCCGCAATCAGGCCGGCAAAGCGCGAAGCGCCGTCGATGATCCGCAACATGAGAGGGTCCATCACAGAAAAAGGGCCGGAGCGAATGGACCGCTCCGGCGAGGAACTGGCCGGAACGGACCTGCCGCTCCGGCCGGGACAGCGCCTGCGTTATTCGGCGAGCTTGCGCGCCGCGTCGAGCACCTGCTGACCGAGATCGCCGGCATCGGCCGCGAACTGGTCGTAAACCGGCTGGGCCGCCGCCTTCCAGGCCGCGATTTCGTCGTCGCTGAGCTCGTAGACGGTCATGCCGTTCTCCTTGGCCATCGCATAGGCTTCCGCCTCGATGGAGGCCATGCGGTCGCGCACGTCCTGCTCGGCCTCAAGAGCGGCCTGGGTGATCCAGTCGCGGTGCTGCTCCGGCAGGCCCTGCCAGAAGTCCTCATTGACCACCACGATAAACTCGATGTCGGCGTTGTTGGTGACGGTGATCGTGTCCATCACTTCCCACAGGCGCCGGCTCTTGACGCCGGACACGCCGGTCATGCCGATGTCCACCGTGCCGCGCTGGTAGGCGATATACTGCTCGGAGCCGGAGATCAGCGTCGGCGCGCCGCCGGCGGCCTTGATCCATTCGCCGAGCGTCTTGCCGAAGACGCGGACCTTCTTGCCCTCGATGTCGGCCGGGGTCTTCAGCGGCGCCTCCTTGGACAGCAGCACGACGCCGCCATAGGCCTGCCACCACAGCACGCGGCTGCCGGTGCCGAGGATCGCCTCGTCGAGCGGCGCGCGCACCGGGCTGCCCGGCGCGACGGCCTTGCGCACCAGTTCCTCGTTGTTCAGCAGGAAGGGCATGTAGAACAGGTCGACGGCCGGAACGTCGCCGACATAGCGGGTGAGCGACGCCACGCCCATCTCGATGGCGCCGGAGCCGACCGCCTGGGGCACTTCGCTGTCCTTGTAGAGCTGGGCGGAATCGTAGATCTCGACCGACACGTCGCCATTCGAGAGCGCTTCGACCTTCTCCTTGAAGAGCGCCACGTTCTGGCCGAGGTGGCTCTTCATCGGCAACTGAAGCGTGATGCGGAGCGTGGTCTCTTCCGCGAGGGCCGGCGACATCACCGATGCCACGCCAAGACCCACGCCAACCGCCAGACCGGCGGCGATGCGCGCAAGTTTCATCCTAAAACCTCCCCTAGGGGCGCCTTGTTGACGGCGCCTGTTGTTCGCTCGCGAGCCCGTCCCCGGCCGCGCATCCTTGCGGAAGCATGCGACAAAGGACCGAATCCCATCGTCAAAATAGCCGAATAAGATTCGGGAACGCAACGTTCGGCGAGATTCATACTACAAAAGTGCGATCACCCGCCGCCCGGCCGCCGGAACGCCTGCCGTTCCGCCTCCACGGTCTGGCGCATGCAGCAGCCTTCGAGGTGGTCGTTGACCAGCCCCATGGCCTGCATGAAGGCATAGACGGTCGTCGGACCGACGAAACTCCAGCCGCGCTTCTTGAGATCCTTCGACAGGGCCTTTGACGTCGGCGTCTGCGCCAGAACCGAGAGACTGGCATGGTCGCACCGCGCCGGACGTTCCTCCGGCCCCGGCTCGTGCCGCCAGAAATAGGCCGCGAGCGAGCCGAACTCGTCGCGCAATTCGCGGGCGCGGGCCGCATTGTTGATGGTCGACACGATCTTGCCGCGATGGCGCACGATGCCGGCATCAGCGAGCAGGCGAGCGATATCCGCCTCGCCGAACTCCGCGACCCGGTCGACGTCGAAACCGGCGAAGGCGGCGCGGAAGTTCTCGCGCTTGCGCAGGATGGTCAGCCACGACAGGCCCGACTGAAAGCCCTCCAGGCAGATCTTCTCGAACAGCCGGCGGTCGTCGGCCATCGGCCGCCCCCACTCCGCATCGTGATAGACGAGGTAGTCCGGCTTGTTGCCATGCCACCAGCAGCGCAATTGCCCGTCCTCGCCGCGCAACAACCCCTTTTTCACGTCCTCGTCGGCCATCTCGTTTCCGTTCCACTGGCGAGGGACGCGGGAGACCGCACCGCGAACGGCGTCACAGCCTCCCGCCCCGAAAGTTCCTGATTTGTTCACACTAGACTCCAATGCCCGCGCGTTCAAGCAGGGGCATTGGAGCGATGCGTCGCACGGTTGGAGCGGGGAAGCCGATGCCTTGCGCGACGTGTCGGATGAGGAAACGGCCGGTCAGGCGAAAAGGGCGTCGATATCGTCCTGGCTCGCGACGCCGGCGTCGATGTCGAGCGACGGACCGTTGAGCAGGGCCGCGTCGCCCTCGCGCTCGGGCCGGGTTTCCGGCTCGATCGACTTGAAGGTCTCGATGCCGCCCCAGATGTCCATCATGCGGACGATACGGTCCTCGATGAAGCGCAGCGTGTTGATGACCTTGGTGATGCGCTGGCCGGTGAGGTCCTGGAAATTGCAGGATTCGAAGATCTGGACGACCTTCTCCTGAATATCGTTGGCAAGCTCCGCGTCCTGGCCCGACAGCCGCGCACTCAAGGTGTTCGCGGTCTCGTCGATGAACTCGGCGGCGGAGAGAATGCCCTCGGTCGCGCCTTCCGTGCCGGAGACAACCGCGTCGAGTTCGTTGGTGACGCGGGTCATGTCCTGGCTCTCGGACCCTGCGGTGTTGTGCAGGGTCGCGATCTCGCGCTTGGTCTTGGCGATCGCCTCATAGATGGAATCGAGTTCGGCCTTGAGCTTGAACGCTTCGCCAAGCTCGGCCTTGAAGGTCTCGAGCATCGTGTGCCCGACCTCTTCGGAGGGCCGAATCAGCGCCTTGATCGACGCGATCTCAGCCATGATCTCCTGATGCTGCCGACCGCTGGCTCCGTCGCCGGTGCGCGAAGAATCCGACTTGTGCAATAGGCTTTCGGCTCTGAAAGCTCTTCTTGTCGCCGTCATTGTTTTGTCCGTCTCCACATCTCGGGCCGGGCGCCACCGTGCATGGAAAACCTGTATAGACGACGAGGTTTAAGGAAATGTTCCCGCCCCCTGCGTTTGCCCGCCGCCTCACCGGATACGCGCCACAGCCCGCCCAAACAGGCCGATCGAACGACAGGCAATTTGCCGTTCCGCTCGGTCGCTCCATTTTGTATGGTCTCCGGCGACGATGGTCGTCGATCATCGCAAGACCCGGAAGCCGGAAGCCGCCCGTGCGCATTGCCAGAACCGTTTTGTCGGTCCTCCTCGCCACCCTGTTTCTGGGGCTTTCGGCGCCGCTCGCGCAAACCAGGGCGGCCCCTTACACGTTCTCGACCGAGGAACTGATCAGCGGCTTCATGAAAACGGTCTTCGGACTGGAGTACCGCTCCTGGAGCTGGCAGCCGTATCTGGTGAAGAAATACGTCGGCCCGGTCCGGTTCTACGTCCACAACCTGGCACGTCGGGACCGCAAGCCGGTGGCCTATCGGTTCATCGGCTCGCTCGGACGCAGCGTGCGCGGCCTGGCAACGACCATCGTGGCCAGGCCCGAGGACGCCAATTTTCACATCTATATCGTCGACCGCAGCCAGTACGGAGATGTGGTGCGCGAGAGGATCTACAATGATCCGCGCGCCGATGTGCCGGGCCGCTGCCTGGTGCGGGTGGTGTCCGACAGCAGCGGCATTTCCCAGTCGGCCGCCGTTATCGTGTCGGACGAGGGCGACTTCCTGTTTCGCCGCTGCCTGGTGGAGGAGGTGCTGCAGGGCCTGGGGCCGATGAACGACGATCCCTCGCTTTCACACTCGGTCTTCAACGACCGCTCGCGCCACAGCCGTTTCACCTCCTTCGACAAATACATCCTGAACATGCTCTATCACCGGCGCATCCGGCCGGGCATGCGTCCGGCCCAGGTGGAGCCGCTCCTGCCCTCCATCGTCCGCGAGATCCGTCCGCTGGTGAACTGAGGGCGCCCGAAGGACCGGGAGCGACGGACCGGCAGGTTAACGCCGGGGCCCGCGCCGCCGATCCTCTTCAGATCTCGTTGACCACGTCTGGAAACGCGGCGCTAACCACGCTGGCAGAAAGACGCATCGAAACCCGCCCAAACGCGCCCGGATTCACCTTTGCTGGTTTCGCCGGCCCTATCCTTGCGGCCATGCGTTCCGTTGCGGGAGCCTTGAGCCGGAAGGGTCAAAGGCGCCTGACGGCGGCGCGCGGCCCATGGTTCCGGCGAAGAGGTTGCGAGTACGTCGATGCACCGATCCCGAATTGTCCTGATGGCGCTGGCGCTTGCCTGCGCCCCGTTCGTCACGTCCGCGCAGGCGGATTTCCGCAGCGGCGCCGGCGCGCCGCCGCTTCTGCTCAGCCCCGATCTCACCGAGCCCTGGGTGTTGCAGCTTCAGCCGCAGCGGCGCGCCATGCGCCCCGCGGTGACCAACCGCCCCCTGCCGCGCCAGCGGCAGCAGGTCCGCCCGGGCACCGTGCGGGCCTCGGCTCCGGCGGTCGCCAGCCCGCGCCGCACCGCCCAGCGCGGCATCGATCCGCGGTTCCTGCCGACCACGGTTGCCTGGGACGGCAAGCAGAAGCCCGGCACGATCGTCATCGATACGGGCGCGCGCTATCTCTATCTCATCGAAAAAGGCGGTTTCGCCCGCCGCTACGGCGTCGGCGTCGGCCGGCCGGGCTTTGAATGGGCCGGAACCCATACGGTGTCGCGCAAGGCCGAGTGGCCGGACTGGCGTCCGCCGGCGGAAATGCGCAAGCGCCAGCCGAATCTTCCGACCTTCATGCCGGGCGGCCCCAACAACCCGCTTGGCGCGCGCGCGCTCTATCTCGGCTCCACGCTCTATCGCATCCACGGATCGAACGAGCCCTGGACAATCGGCCGTGCGGTGTCCTCCGGGTGCATCCGCATGCGCAACGAGGATGTCACGGACCTCTACAACCGTGTTCCGGTCGGCGCGAAGGTCCAGGTCATCTAGACAGGACCCGATCGTCGCCGCACGGACCGGACGTTCAGGCGCGCCCGCCTGCAACCTGCACCGAAATCGCCTGACGCGCCATGCGTCTGGCGGTTTGCGCCATTGTGAAAAATCCCTATAGTTTACCCGTGGCAGACGCGTTTGGCAGGTTTACGCCATTATCGGGGGGCTTATGGCGACGCAGGAGGCAGGTCGTGATCGCATCGCGGTCGCGAAAGACACCGGGGATGTGGAACCGCTGGCGGCCGACGAGATACGTGCCGCCCTTCAGCGCCTTCTGTCCGCCCCGGCGCTCGCGCGCGCGCCGAAGATCAGCCGCCTGCTGGCTTACCTCGTCAACGTCCATCTTGACGCGACGCCCGACGCCCTGAGCGAGCCGGTGATCGCGGGTGCGGTTTTCGACCAGCGTGACGGCTTCAATCCCCGCTCCAATCCGATTGTGCGCGTCAATGCCTCCCGGCTGCGCAACGTTTTGCGCAAGCATTTTGCCGGCGATGGCGCCGCCGAGCCCGTCCATATTCATCTCGCCAACGTTGGCTATTCGCTCGAGATCCGCCGCAAACCCCCATCTTCCGACAGCTCCAGCGGGCGCGCGCAGGTGCCGGCAGCGGCGCAGGCGAACCAGACCGCCGGTCGCTCCGCCGCATCAGACACGAGCGTGCCGCCCTTGCCGCCGGCGGCGGATGTCGCCAGCCCGCCCTCCGCAGAACAGCCGGCCGCCGCCTTCGTCGCGACGCTCGCATATCTCAAGCAAAAGCTCTGCGCGCCCGTATCGCTCGGCGTTGTGATCGCCCTGTTGATCGCGGTGTCCCTGTTGAACATCGCCTATACGCATTTGGTGCATACGACGATGCTGTTACCCGACCCGCCGTCCCCCGTCGCGTCGGTCGCGGTCTTGCGAAATTGAGCGGCCTCCTGCATCCTGCCGCTGCGTCATCCACGTAAAAACACTCACTTTGCACAGGGAGTCCCGCAGCCGATGCGATTTGCCCCGCTTTCGATGTTCAAGACCGGCCCGGCGCGCGTTGCGGCCTGCGCCCTCGCCTTAACCCTTGGCCTTGCCACCGTGTCGGCGGTCGCGCATCAGGGCGCAACCGGCATCGTCAAGGAGCGCATGGACACCATGTCGGAGATTGCCAGGGACATGAAGGCGCTCGCCGCCATGGTGAAGTCGGACAAGGTCGATGCGGATGCCGCACGGGAGATCGGATCCCGGGTCGCCGAGCATGCCAAGCTGTTTCCCGACCAGTTTCCCGAAGGAAGCCTGTCGGAGTTGAGCGAGGCGCGCGCGGAGATCTGGACGGATTTCGATGACTTCCAGGCCAAGTCGGATGCCCTGGCGACTGCGGCGGTCGACCTTGCCGAGACCGACCCCGACGACCTCGACCGCAGCGCGCTCCGTCAGGCGCTCAAGGCCATGGGCCAGACCTGCAAGTCCTGCCACGAGAGCTACCGCATCAAGAAAAACTGAGGGCTACCCGGCCGCTTCCAGGACGCGCGGCACCGTGCGCCCGGCAAGCGGCGTCTCGGCAAGTGTCACAGGGACGGGACCGCCATACACCCAGTCGAGCAGTTCGACCGTGTGCACCACGGGAAGCTCCGTGCCACCGCCGATCTGCGTCATGCAGCCGATGTTGCCGGTGGCGATCAGGTCGGGCCGCGTCGCCTCGATGTTGGCGACCTTGCGGTCGCGCAGCCGGCGCGCGAGATCCGGCTGCAGGATGTTGTAGGTGCCCGCAGACCCGCAGCACAGATGCCCTTCCGGCACGTCGCGCACCGCAAAGCCCGCCGCTTTCAGCAGGTCCTTGGGCTGGCGGGTGATCTTCTGCCCGTGCTGCATCGAACAGGCCGAATGATAGGCAACCGTGAGATCGGGCGCCGCAACAGGGTCGCCGAGCGACAGCGTCGCCAGATATTCGGTGATGTCCTTGGCCAGCGCCGATACCCGCGCGGCCTTTTCGGCATAGGCCGGATCGCCGCGCAGCATGAAGCCGTAGTCCTTGACCGTGGTGCCGCAGCCCGACGCCGTGATCAGGATCGCGTCCAGGCCCTCCCCCTCGATCTCCGCCGTCCAGGCGTCGACATTGCGCCTGGCATCGGCGAGCGCCCGCTCCTCCTTGCCCATGTGATGCACCAGCGCGCCGCAGCAGCCCTCGCCCTTCGGCAGCACCACGTCAACGCCCTTTCGCGTCAGCAGCCGGATCGTCGCATCGTTGATATGCGGGGCAAGCACCGGCTGGGCGCAGCCGGACAGAAGCGCCACGCGCCCGGCGCGGGCCGGCGTTTCGGCCGCAAATGTCGCCGGACCTTCCATGCGCGAGCGTGCCGGTGCTCTGGCCGGCGCAAGCTCCAGCATCGCCCCCATCTGCTTCAGCGGTCCGCCGGCGGCCTTCAGCGCCCCGGCGAAAGGACGGGCAAAGAAGGCCGCGACCAGCGACAGGCGGAAGCGGCCGGACTTGGGCAGCACGAAGGCCAGAAGCTCGCGCAACGCCCGGTCCGCCAGCGGTCGGCGATAGGTCTTGTCGATATGCGCGCGCGCATGATCGACAAGATGCATGTAGTGGACGCCGGAGGGACAGGTCGTCATGCAGGACAGGCACGACAGGCAGCGGTCGATGTGTTTCACCGTGCGCGCGTCGGCCGGCCGGTCGTTCTCCAGCATCTCCTTGATCAGGTAGATGCGGCCGCGCGGGCTGTCGAGTTCATCGCCCAGAAGCGCGAAGGTCGGGCAGGTGGCCGTGCAAAAGCCGCAGTGCACGCATTTGCGCAGGATCTTCTCGGATTCCGCGACATGCGGATCGGCCAGCTGGTGAATCGAGAAATTCGTCTGCATCCGACCCTGTTCCTCTTCCATCGACGATTGCGGCGTTTGTCGAACATGAACGCCGGATTGAGATCTGCGTCACAGTGCGTTCAGGCGGCTTGCCCTAAGGCTTGTTTCCAAGGCGAGGCACACACAAACGCCTTGGAGTGTTTTCGATGCACACGACCCGGACAATCCTGATCGCATCCACGCTTGTCGTTTCGCTCGTTTCCGCGGCTTCGGCCAAGGACTGGATCGAGACCGTGAGCCTCACGAAAGACGGCATCGATGCCGTCCCGATCGAAGTCTCGGCCGATGCCGGCGGCTATACGAAGATCAAGAGTTCCGGCCACCGGTTCCTGCTGAAGCTGCATGCCCGCGCCACCAGCGGCGAGCGCATCGTCGCCATGAAGCTCGGCGCCTTCAAGGGCGTCCTCTACTTCGAGGGCGACGGCGGCAAGTGGAGCCGGTCCTTCGCCAACCGCGATGTCGGTTCGGGCACCCGGCGCACCGTGACCCTCAACGTCAGCCCGGTCGTGCCGACGGCCAAGATCGCCTGGCAGGGGCCGTCGCCGAAACAGGCCTGCGCCGCCAATATGGCGCAACGGATGGCCGGCGGCCTGAGCAAATCCGCCGTGCTCGCCAAGACCTGGAGTGTCAGCGCCCGCGCCTATTTCGAGCTCGACGCGGTCGCCGCCCGCAAGAACAAGGCCAAGAACAACACATGGTCGATCAAGACCACGACCAACCAGCGCGACGGCATGACCTATCAGGTGCCGGTCCAATGCAACGCCGGGCTGAAGAAAAAAACCTCCTGAACCGGAGCCGGCACGGGTCCGCGCCGCGGCGGCGCGGACCGTCTCGAACCAGGCATCGCGCAGCGTTGGGGCTGCGCGCCCGCCGGAAGCCGTCGATCCCCTCATCTCCTCACGACCCCATCCGCCCGGGGTTGAGCACGCCGTGCGGATCGAACTGCGCCTTGATCCGCGCGGACAAGGCGGCAAGCGCCTCAGGCTGCGGCTGGAACACCGCAACGGCGGTGCGGAGGGGCGCCGGCGCGCGCACCAGCATCGCATGCCCGCCGCCCACGTCAGCCACGGCCGCGCGCACGGCTTGCGCCTGCGGATCCTCTCCCGACACCGCCAGCCAGACCAGACCGCCCGACCAGTCGCAATAGGCCTGGCAGGCAAACGCCGCCTGCACCCGCGCGATGAAATCCGCCCCCGCCGTCGGCGCGACAGAGACGCGCCACACAAGCTCGTCCGTTCCCGCAAACGCCCGGCAATCGCGCACGTCGCGCCACAGCGCGCGGGAGGCCTCCGCCTCGAGCCGCGAGACCGTCCCGCCGCCCTGCAGCAAGGCCTTGAGCGCGGCAAAGCGATAGTCGACGGAGGAGGCAAAGCCCTCCAGCCGCAGAAGCGTCGCCGCCCCGCTCAGCGCGTGGCCGTGCGCTGACAGCACGGCGGCGATCTCCGGCGGAAGATGCGCCGCGGCCGAAACCTCGGCGGACGATCCCATCGCCGCGGTCATCGCCTGCGTCGCCTCGCGCGGGTTCAACCCCGAAATGACGAAGGTCGCCTCCGTCTCCGCCCTTGGCTGCACCTTCAGCGTGATCCGGGTCGCGACCGCAAGCGTCCCCCAGGAGCCGGTCAGCGTGCGCGGCAGGTCGTAGCCGGTCACATTCTTCACGACACGCCCGCCGGACTTGAAGATCTCGCCCCGGCCCGACACCGCTTCCATGCCGAGGATATGGTCGCGCGCGGCGCCGAATTTCAGCCGCTTGGAGCCGGCGAGATTGGCGCCGATCATTCCGCCCACGGTTCCCGCGCCCGGAGCGTGGCCGAGCAGCGCGCCATAGTCGATCGGGTCGAAGGCGAGCTCTTGGTTGTGCGCGTCAAGTGCTGCCTCGATTTCGGCAAGCGGCGTTCCGGCAAGCGCGGAAATCACCAGTTCGGCCGGCTCGTAGAGCATGATGCCGGAGAGCGCGGAGAGATCCAGCGCATGGGCCGCCTGAACCGGTCGCCCGAGCGCACGCTTCGAGCCGGTTCCGAGAACCTCCAGCGGCTGCTCCTCGGCTGCCGCCCATTGCACGACTTCGCGAACCTCGTCCGCGCTGCGCGGTGACAGTGTATCTGACATCGACTGAGCCTTCAGAACCTGGGAATGTCGGGAAACGACAACTGCCCCTTGTGCACATGCATGCGGCCGAGCTCGGCGCAGCGGTGCAGCACGGGAAACACCTTGCCCGGATTGAGCAACTGCTTGGGATCGAAGGCGCATTTGACCCGCTGCTGCTGCTTCAGATCGTCCTCGGTGAACATCTCCGGCATCAGGTCGCGCTTTTCGATGCCGACGCCGTGCTCGCCGGTGAGCACACCGTCGAACTCCACGCACAGCTTGAGGATATCGGCCCGAAGGCCTCGGCCGCCTCAAGCTGCCCCGGCTGGTTGGCATCATAGAGAATGAGCGGATGCAGGTTTCCGTCGCCGGCATGGAAGACGTTGGCACAGCGCAGCCCGTGTGTCTCGCCGAGCGCACGCATGCGCGTCAGCACTTCCGGCAGGGCCTTGCGCGGGATGGTGCCGTCCATGCAAAGATAATCGGGCGAGATCCGCCCGACAGCGGGAAAGGCCGCCTTGCGTCCCGCCCAGAAGGTGTTGCGCTCCTCCTCGCTGGTGGAGACGCGCAGCGAACTGGCCTTGTTGCGCCGGGCGATCGCCTCAATCTCGCCGAGCAGGTAATCGACCTCGGCTTCCGGGCCGTCGAGCTCGACGATCAGCAGCGCGCCGGCGTCGCGCGGATAGCCGGCGTTGACGAAGTCCTCCGCCGCGTTGATCGCCAGTTCGTCCATCATTTCCATGCCGCCGGGGATGATGCCGGCGCCGATGATGTCGGCGACGCATTGGCCGCCGTCCTCGCTGGTGGGAAAGCCGATCAGCGCCGCGCGCGCCGTCTCC
>VCJN01002316.1:0-22997 GCA_006384855.1 Tetraselmis striata | reverse complement strand
GGGCGACCCCCCCCCCCCCCCCCCCCCCCCCCCCCGCCTTCTACCTCTTCCCCCTTTCTGGCTTTCCTTCAAGCCTGCCCTTGGCACCGCTGTGGTGAGACTGGCCTATGTACGGGGTAACATGACAGCAGATCCTGCGTGCTTCCTCTTGTGTGCATGAATAAGTAAATATAGATACATGAATTAACATGGATATAGATGTCGATATTAATGAATAGTAATGAAGATACATGTGTGTGTATACATATATACTTATATTTATATTGGTTGGGGGGGGGGGGGGCAATGGGGCGCATACACTATTAGATACAGTATGTTTGTGTGTAAGCGAGAGGGGGAGAGGGAGAGATAGACCACACGCATGTATGCGCAGACACTGCTTGATATTAGTCGGGCGGCACTGTCGCCGTACAACTGTGTATCTGCTGGATGTATTTCACACCACCTTTAACGGTTTGATGGGAAGCCCATTGTCCGATGTTGACATTAGTCTCACTCCATGAAAGATCCGACCGGCGGCTGCAACATTTCACTGACATTGTGATCCGTATGCCCACTAGGTAGCGAGCCTCGGCTGCCGGCAGTGCGTGCCCTCGTCGAGTGCGCCATCCACCTGCAGCACCGCCTCCCTGAACGCCTTGCTCCACACCTCCGACAGGGCACATCAAGGCCGCCTGGTGCAACGACGACTTTCTCGTCATCGTGTCCGACGGCCTCCCCGCGCACGACACGACGGCCGCTCTGGCTGGGATCCCGCTGCCCCCCGGCGGCGACGCCACATGTCGAGTGCGCTCAGCCGCCCCGCAACTGGCGGTCTTCAAGGTACCCCTTGAGCCGACCCGCGACGCGGACCCCACCGCCCGTGTGCTCCCGACGCCGCTGCCCAACGTTCCGGGCATGCCGGAGGCGGGAGCCATTGCCGTCGCCGTCGACGGCGTCCCATCTTCCCTAACTACAACAACCGGGGGATGTACGCCTGGGTCAGCTGCGAGCTCGACCAGTGCAACGCGCACTCTGGCAAGGGGGAGGACTACCACTACCACGGCGACCCCTTTGGCGACGGCTGCATGTACAGCGCCGACGACGTCGCCGGCGCGTCGCACCCGCCGCTGATCGGCTTTTCGCTGGACGGCTTCTCCATCTACGGCCGCTACACAGGCGAGTCGCAGGAAGGCGTGAACGTTGCGCTGGACACCTGCGGCGGGCACGAGCACGACGGCGACCTTCGCTACCACTACCACCCTCAGCTGGAGACGGCGGCCACCTCCGCGCTTGACGGCGTCACTTTGACGGCGGAGGTGCAGTATACCGCCTACAAGGTGGCGCCCATGGAGTGCTGGAGCGGCGACATCGCCAGGTGAGGCGAACCATCCTCCATACTGATTGGTACTTGTGTTGTATCATATACTGTATGATGTCCAGGCTTGCCTTGAATCACGACTGGGGACACTGGCATATTTACGACCGACCGTACTCTCCCCCATACTCTCCCTCTGCCATCGTCCCCTGTTGGCTGCCGGTAGCATCCCCAACTTCTACACCGAGTCGAAGCACCAGGTGAACTACGACAGCACGAAGGATGGGCTCTGTGCGCGCAACGACTACGAGCAGCTGCAGCCCTGCTGCGGCGCGACGGACTTCTTCGCCGCCGACGGCATCACCATCACGACCTCCGCCCCCCAGACCAGTGCCTGCGCCACCGCCACCGGTGGCACCGGCGCCGCAAGCGGCAGCTGCAGCGGCACGGACGACCAGGGGAGGACCTGCCCGCCGGACTACAGCGCCGATCGCCCCTGCCCGCCCGGCTGCACCACGGTACCGGCCGAGGGCGATACCGCGAGCAGCCCGACCACTGGCGATACCACTGAAACACAGACCGACACCGGCAGCGGCACCTGCAGGTGACTCGATTTCTCGGTCGTGTCATTATGTATCGCCCATCTATTGCCCATTTATCGCTGCACGCCCTACTATTGCCGCGAAAAGTAAATGTTGTTTTATCGTCTGATATTTAGAATAATATTTCAAAATAACGCCGGTAGATGTCCGGTCTCGTATCAGATATTTGTCATCCGGCATTTTTCGGACCTGACCTGAGATGAGTGTCTGCCGCGGTGACGCCCGCCGCCATCTGCAGCGGTTTCGACGATCAGGGGCAGAACTGCCCGCCAGAGTACAGCCCGGAACGGCCCTGCCCCCGCGGCTGCACCTCCGTCCCGAGCGGGACGGCGACCACCACTGACGACAGCGTGTCGTACAATTGGACGACCGCCAATGTTGAGGAGTACCTCTGCTCCCAGTCGGACATGGACGTGGCTGGCAGCAGCATCGCGTGCGCGCAGGGGCAGTACCCCGCGGCGGAGAACCCCGGGGGCGCCTTGGATGCCGAGCTCGCGTGCCCCGACGGCCAGACCATCCGTTGCTTACCCTTCGCATCCTACGGCTTGGTGCGCCCCTCGCGACTCCGCGTTTCAAACTGTGATCGCCACATGTACTGGTACCGTCGACTCGCTTTCCTTCTCCGTCGCATCTGCGATGAACAATATTTAATTTGATGCTCGACGCCCACCAGGTCGGTGGCTCCTGCTCGGGCGACGCCTTCATGGAGGATCCGCAAGTCGCTTCATGGGCGCCGTTGCCCGCGTCGGTGGCGGCGGGCTGCGTCGGGCAGCCGGCCTGCACCGTCACGGCCGGACGTGGCACCCTCAACGGCGAGGCCCTCTCGGTCGACCTCTCGAGCCAACAGGTCTCGAAATTCAAGATGCTCGCGCTCTGCGCGAACGACGAGTTCGTGGCGACCACCGACGAGCCCGCAACACCAGCGACCACGCCCGCCCCCACGCCCGCCCCCACACAGACGTTTGGCTCCACTCCTGCCCCCACGCCCGCCTCGACACTGGCGCCCACACCCGCGCCGACTCCGGAGCAGGATACGCCCGCTCCCACCCCTGCCCCAACGCCCGCTCCAACGTCGCCTGCGCCCACCTCCGCCCCCACACCTGAGCCCACGCTGGCGGCGGACCTGCGACCTGACAGCCAGGTGAGCCAGCGGTTTGCTCGCGTTTTCCGTAATACAAAATCCTTGATTTACCTTGCAGAACTTAACATTGCAGAATTGCCACTTTACTTAACATGGCCTTGGTATCCACTCGTCATATATGTGGCGTCTTCCTGTTTTCCTCAGTCCCCTTTGCTTTCCTGTCCTAGTACTTGGCTTCTTTCCGTGCTGGCTGATTTTGCGGGCGATCTTCCTGCTATCATGATGGGACTCTCCTGACGCCCCACTTACATCTGCATCACTCATTGTTGCTGGGGCAGGTGCTGCTGGTAACTGCGGATGTACTGTTTGCCGACATGGACGCCGCGGACATCAATGATGCGTTCCTCGAGGCCGCTGCCGTCAGCATCGCCAACCGCTGCGGGTGTGGCGCGTGACCGTGTCACCGTGAGCGCCAAGGCAGGCAGCGTGGTGGTCTCCGCCACCGTACTGTACACACAGGCGGAGAATGCGCTCGCGGAGGTCTTCACTGTCGCTGCCAGCACTGCGGCGTCGCTCATGTTTGAGGGCCAAGAGAGCTTCCAGAGCTACGGGATCCAGAATGAGGTGTGCTCCGAAACCATTATTGGTATGCATTATCTGTGCATGTGCGCTCTCATAATATAAATATAATGTCTTTACATACGCTCTTATTGATACTATGTGTTTAGATTGTTCACCAAATGATGGGGTTTTGCTCCGAAACCATTTGCACGAGGAGCGTTTTCTGCAATCCCAAATGCAATGGCTATACCCCCCCCCCCCCCCCCCCCCCCCCCCCGGCCCCCTATCCCCGTTTTCTAACCGCGCGAGACTGATGTATAACATGTCGCTCTTTGCCTTTTGTGTATGGTGCCGCAATCAGCAACACTGTAGCGCTGCAGCTACTCTTTGCCAGCAGCGTACAGACTGCTTTGCACAATCAAGGAAATGGGCGTTCTCCCCCCTGCCCCGTATACTCCCCGTAGAACGAAAGAGGGAAGGGGGGAGAGGGGGCACCTTTAGCGTGCCTTGGTGCAGTTGACTGAGAGCAACCGTATATTTTATAACTGCCCGACTGATCCCCGCCGTGGAACTAGCTGGACACATCTCATTATTATTGCCAAATGCACTGGCTGCAATAGTAACTTTGGTCGATGTTGCGGCCTGAATGGCCCTGGCGGACTGACTGGGCCTTTGCTTGGCGGCAATAGGGGGAAGTCTCGACATTGAGCACGACCTACGAGGAGTACTTGGCCTGCGATGATGGGGTCTGTCAGGGGAGCGAGTCGTCCGCGCGGCAACCCCCCCGGGCTCGAGTCTGGCTACTGGCTGGCGCGCTCGCCGCGGTGGCTGCGCACGGAATGCCAATGGGTCTCTGAGCCAGGCCATCACGGTCGACTTTGGGCCCTGAACCCCCCACCGACAGTTGAGATCGATATTGCCGACGTGTGACAAACGTCAGCAATGTGCTTGTACCCGTATCCGCGGCTGGAAGTCTGCATGGGGGGAGCGAGTTGCAAGCATATGTACGGCTCCCAGTGGAGGCCGGCCGCCGCCTGATGGGCGAGGGGGCTCTAATTTTGATTATTATACGGCAATTGTATTGAAAGCTGCTCCGTCAGAACCTTGGCTGATGGTAACCAGGCCTCCTTGGCCTTGATTTATAGGCAGGCCGGAGGTTGGACGAGCTCCTCGGATGATTGTCTGTTTTTTATGTATTCTTTGGCTTCTTGCGTGTAATTTCATTTCTTAGTATTCCAAAACTGCCAAGTAATCACCATTGCCATGTACCTCTCGGCAATTTGGAGGCCAGCAATGACTGTTGGAAGATGAGATAATGTGGTGTAGGAGATGTCCTGCCACTGAGTGACAGTGGTGTCTGCGAAGACGCCGCTGCACTCCCCGGAGCGGGCGGACGGGAAACGCTGAAAATAGTGGCTGTTGTGAGGAACAGCCCCGGCTGCCCCCCAGGTTCTAACAAACACAATTCATTTCTAGACAGCCCCGGGCACGGTCCCAGGTATGCTGGCGGTTAGGTTCCCTCGCGGACACAACTGCCTCATAACTACTCATCATTGTAACTAAGCATCGCAACTGCATTTGTATCTGAGAATTATTGGTCTGGATCTTCTCTGGCCTCCGCCATCTATGCGGAAAACCAGTGTGGCCCTAGCCCCCAGGCCACCACCAAACATGCGGGGGGCGGGCAGGGGTCGTCATTTCTCCTTCCCATGCTGCTACTGCAATGGATGCAGGTTACCGTGGGTTCATAAGCTCTGAGCTAGCTTATAGACGCTGCCTGAATAAGGACGCTGATACATAGCAAACGGCATGCCTCTACTGGACTTTCTTTGTTGACATGCTGTTGTGGTGCAAGAAACGGCGACACTGCCCCGAGTTAGACGCCATCCTTGAAAGATGCCAAGGTAGGCCAGCATGTCACCACCCGTCCTAATGCGTGCGAGACGGCAAGGAGCTCACCCTCACATATGTGTAGATCGTGGTCATGTTGATGATGATTGTACAATGATAAATGACTATGGCAGTGGTGTTTCACCCTTTGCACAGAGAACGAGAGATTTTTCACTGAGATTTTACACAGAGTATAATGTTTTAACGCAAAGAATATTTCCCCTTTCCGCTTAACAGGAGGAAGATGTTAACCGCTGATAGTCGTTCCAGACTTCGAATGAGTTTGAAGGATAGCCAACTCCGCGACACGCCTGCACCTCGTCGGAGGACGCCCCTTGCTGTGGGCGATTCCTTGTCTAATGCAAGTACGGCAAAGCTGTAGTTAGAGCAACTCACCTGGGCAGCATGGACTCGAATTCGCGATTATTCAAGACTTTTGAATTAGATATCATGGTATGAGTATACTTAGGACAATCAATATGAGAAGTGTATATGGGAACGAATTACACATGCATACGAAATCATGTACATACTACATGGCGGTACCTACGGCGAAATAGATAGCGTAGACCGAACCACGCTTTTCAATTGAGCGCATGGGATATTGCGATATATAATATTGTTTTCTACTACTGACAGAATGATGTAGTTGAATACGACTCGCGCTGCATTTGCATGTATTCATTCAATAAGACAAGAATCTCGCGCGCATGGCAGTGATCTTCATATTTGTGGAATATTGTACTCGCAGCGCCGCACGCCGCTGCGCGCGCCAGCGCAGCGCAGTACCGGTAGTCGCTGCTAGTTGTAGGACTTTTCGATGTTTGTGGAATGAAATTGTGCTCACAACATCGCGGCGCGCGCACTATACTATAAATAATGCGGATGGGTTAATATTCATTAACAACGTTTTATATGTGGAATGTTGTATTCGCAGCAGCGATGCGCGGCGCGCGCGCGTCACAGTAGATATATTTAAAATAGCGGTCGCCTGCCTCGTTGTGAATTCCCTAAAATACACGCCGATATTCGTAGCGGCTCAGTGATTGCTCTCACAAAATATGAAGCCGATCTCAGCAACATATTCTGTGGGTCTGTACCCTTATTAGGTGAATACTGGATTTTCCGGACCATCCGCCGGGTAAACGTTTAGGCATTGTGAAAATACTGCATAACATATAAATAGGTCGAAATTGCCAGACGGTGGTGTCTGACAAAATGCGGGCATAGTATGGGCGCGTAACTTCATGTCAACTGTGTCCTACGTAAAGTCTGACACCCGATGGTGGGATAGTGTGCTCGGTGTACTCGCACACGAGCCACTCATTCTTGGTGCATACCCCCCTTTATCAATGCACACAAAGCGCGCCGCGCTTGACGCCCCAGTTTCACCATCATAATAGCCGAATAGGAAGGGCATTCAAGTGCACTCGAAAGATCACCATTCGCAAGATCCGTGCCACCCGGCCAACGATAACGCGCTATGGGCAGCACGCGGAAGGGGGGCGCAAGCATGCCTGCGCCCCACGGCAAGGAGATCGCGAGGAGCCTCTCGTGCCTGCGCATGCAACGATTACAACAAGAGGGTTGTCCATGAATTCGCTCCAAGTAAACCAGTAGTACAGTCGATACATAGGGCTTCTTCCATACCCTAAACGACCTAGTTTCAGTGCCCTACACTCACGGTGGATAGTAAGCACATCAATGGCGACGTGGTGTGAGTGCGGCGGCAAGTGTGGCTCGGGGGTAGGTACGGGCACGAGTGGCGCAAGTTCTGGCGTTGTAGCGCCATCGCTACACGCACTGCTTCGGCACAAATGAAAGTGTTGATGGCAGCAGCTAGTACAGCGCGTCACGATCGGGTCTGGCGCGCTATCACAGCACTGCCCCCAAGCCGTATGACCTTGGAAAGATGCATGCAGGTGGGCACGGCCTCAATGTAACCACTTGTGGGCATGCAGGTTGAATCCGCAACCCCCGTACTCAATCATGTGGGGGGGGGGGGTGTCTATATAACTAATTGGGAAACTGGGCAATGATTGTTATTCTCGGGATGCTGCATGCTCGCAGCGCCGCCGCGCGCCTTTTCCTTGTAATATTGCTTGATGCTTGACGTCGAAGTCCAGTCGCGTAGTTTGTCTAATTACCTCGATTACAAACACTTACGTGCGGCCAGCCTTTTCCCCCTGGGGTTGTCGTCGCAGAGGGGCGAATACCCCTCTGCTCCTCTGTTCCTTTATAGCGGATTCTCCCCCCCGACAAGGGCGGCCGCAGCGCTGCTGGTACAGCGAATCGACAGCTACGTACACACACACACTTACACATATACACCACGCGGCTCTTGTACAATCATACAGGGCATGCCCCCACCCTCTCACCCCCGGCCCAACAACCGCCGAGGTAGCAAGGGCAAGTCCACGCCATCATACACTCACTGGGCACCACTGTTGTGCATGAAGGACACCCCAACGCACACCACAATCATCATCATCTCCTTCCTCGTCAGCACCACTCGCAATGTTGGCTCCGCGGAACGGGGCAATGACGTCCTCCCGCCAATGGTGCGGCACGTCGTCAAGCCCGGCCTGGACAAGCTGTGTCCAGATCTGTCCAGCTATGCGTCACGGTTGCCGCTGCCAGGGAGCCGCCAGTCCGCATCGCGCTGCAGCGCCCACGACAGGTTGGTGGGGTCCAGCAGAGGGTTGCCGGACGGCTTGGGCGGTGATGGCGGGGCCGCCCGGGACGCAGGGGGTGGCGTCTCGTCGTCAGCATTGGCATCGGCGCTGGGCCCGCTGTCCTGCCCCTCAAAGAAGAGGTTCAGGTTGTCCTTCACCTGGCAGTGTGCATGGGGTTCAGGGAAGTGAGGGATTCAGGGGGAATTTAGGGAAGTAAGGGGAATCCAAGGATTCAGGAAAATTCAGGAGAATTTAGGGGAATTCAGGGAGTTCAGAGAGGGGGGGGGGGGGGGGGGTGGTGCAGTTTGGGTTCAGGGAATCCGAGATTGAGGTTAGCGACAATACCAGGAGGAGACCCTCTATCTTCCCGCGTGGCAAAACCCTAACCCTGACCTCCACGTCAAAGCCCCAAGCTTTACTCTGATAGATAACCTGAAAGTAACCCCAATGTCCTCCTCTCGAGCCCCCCCCCCCCCCCCCCCCCCATCACGCATCTGGTACCCCCCCCCCCCCCCCCCTCCCTCCAGCTCCCATCCCCCAATCTTCAGAGTCCCAGGCAGACTCACGGCCGCGTGCATCGAGTCATCTCACCGCTGCAGGTGACGGGAGTTGACTTGTATAGAGCTGAGCTGTGCATATGTGTATATGGTGTATGAGGCACTACGTCATCCGGGTGGGTGAGATGCCGATCCCGGGGATGTGGATCGATAACACTTGCTATGAAACTTATCAATTGAGGGAGAGAGGGAGGGAGGGAGAGGGAGGGAGAGAGAGAGGGAGAGAGGGAGAGAGGGAGAGTGAGAGAAAGGGAGGGAGGGAGCGAGGGAGAGAGGGAGAGAGAGAAAGGGAGAGAGGGAGCGAGGGAGAGAGAGAGAGGGAGGGAGAGGGAGGGAGAGAGAGGGAGAGAGAGAAAGGGAGAGAGGGAGCGAGGGAGAGGGAGAGAGGGAGGGAGGGAGGGGAGGGAGAGAGAGAGAGAGGGAGAGAGGGAGGGAGAGAGAGAGAAAGGGAGAGAGGGAGCGAGAGAGAGCGAGAGAGGGAGAGAGGGAGGGAGAGAGAGAGAAAGGGAGGGAGAGAGAAAGGGAGGGAGCCAGGGAGAGAGAGAAGGGGGGGGGGGGGGGGGGAGAGTGAGAGGGAGAGAGGGAGAGAGAGGGGGGGGGGGTGGGGGGGGAGAGTCAGAGGGAGAGAGGGAGAGAGGGGGGGGGGGGGGGGGGGGAAGGGAGAGAACAGTCAGCCTTACACGGAGCTGCAGGTGGTTGGAGGGCAGCACGGCGTCCCAGTTGGGTAAACGGCTAAGCCCTTCAGCTATTAATGAATATCAACTCATTTAAATATCCCACGCCGTTTATTTGCCTCCTCCCCCCCCCCCCCCCCCAAAACTCCCCCTTCACCAGGTTGGCGTGTGTGTGTGTGTGTGTGATCGTGGTAGAGTGTGCGAGTGGGGGGGAAGGAGCGGGGGGGGGGGGGGGGGGGCTCAAGGACGGGCGCGACCTTGTGCTTGACGTGGCAGCCGGAGCACTCCAGGAAGACGGTGCCGTGGTTCCACGCGTAGGGGTTCACCACGCGCGTGGTGCGTGTGTGGCAGATGTTGCATGTGAAGCGCACCTGCTCCCGGGCACCCAGCCACGTCAGCTCCGCCGCCGCTCATCCCCGCGCGCGACACGAAAGGAAAAGATGCCATGGAGAGACGGGGAGGAGGAGGGAGGGAGGGGGGGGGGGGGGGGGGGGGCTTACCGGCAGTGTGCGGCGTGGGGAGCGGCGCCGGCGGTTGCCGGCGGCCTCATCGTCTGGTGACTTTGGCGCCTGCGGCTGAGAGGGGGGGGGGAAGGACTCAGAGCGCAGAGTTAAGGGGGGGTCTCTTCTGTCGGGTGATATTCAAGCACGGCAAAGCTATCCGAGTAGTTTGCCTAGACAGCGTGGACTCGATTCGTGATGATTGTAGACTGGTGAACTGGATATCACAATAAGAGTGGAACTAGTAAAATCAATGAGGATGGTTATCCCAGTGCCTCAGCGCCCAGAGAATCCGCAACTTCCGATGCCGAGCATTGTCCATGATTTGGCCTAAATATTTCATCAGGCTTCCAACCTCCATAGGGCATGAGTACCCCTGGCTGATGCTGCCTAGCTGCGTAACAATACTGTGTGGGAATAAGCGACTCCACACATCGGGGGAATCGTCGGTGGCATGCGGAGTTGTGTCCCACAGCCTCTGCTGCGGCACGAGGGTCGCCTATTTGTTTTCTTCGTAAAGACACTGCGGGTCCGAGCATCGTCGCCGTTCTTGCCCCTTTGCAAAGAGAAGTAGATCGGAGCTAACGCAATAACGTAGCACGAATGCACCACGCAAGTATCGACGCAATCGATGGCGCCAAACACTTGTCAGTTTTGGACAGCGCGGGATGCCCCCCCCCCCCCCCCCCTTCCAATTTCAAATTGATTATACTTAGGACTTCTTTGTCATGGTTCTGAATACACCATGGAATGCTGCAAAACAGTGTGTGTTGGGGCGGGCGCGGGGGGGGGGGGGGGGGGGGCGTGTGCTAAATAAGACGATGACGGGGTCGGATGACCACTGGGCTCATCCCGTTTATGCGCTGTGCATGCGGGCCGGAACAAGGGGCGTCACCACGAGGCCGGGTGCGCCCCGCCCCAGTCCGCCCAGAGCGGCGTGCAGCACGATGCCGGTGCACGCCTCCGCCCCGATGGTGTCCTCCTCCTCCGCGCTGCCGCCGTCGCCCTCCTCCATTGGCAGCAGCTCCACCTCGATGACGTCGGAGCTGGCCAGGCCGTGGTATGGCACGGGCGCGAGGCTGCCGCCCAGCATGCTGCCCAGCACCAGCTCCGCGCCAGCCGCGCGGCTCATGGGCTGCAGGCCGTTCGGCTGTGAGGGCAGCCAGGCAAGGTTGTTACATGAATAAAGAAAAAGGAAAAACTGCAGGCGCTGTCAACATCAGGGATGTCTCCCTGGACTGGCATTGGTGCCTGGTTGTTTTAGTCGCTTAGCCAGTACTTGCCATCGTGGTTGGTCTGTTTGAATTCAGGTGCGAGTGCACCCTAATGAGTTCACATAAATTCAAAAGTAGTCTTTCATTCTTGCGACGCTTTTTGGCACATACAGACTCGACACAAAGCGACGAGGCGGGAGGCGTGTTCCAAGCTTTGGACTGCACAGCAGGCGCGGTTCCCCGGGAGGGGTATCGACTCGGGGGGAGGAAGGGGGTGGGGGGGGGGAGGGGGGGTCGAGCGCGGGATAAGGCACGGTCCTACCCTGGCCCGCTTGAACGCACTTCGCGGCAGCGTCGGTGGCGCGGGGGCCTTCGGGGTGGGGAAGGCCGAGTTAGGGCATGACCCGGGCGGCCAGTCAACGAACGGCAACGAATGGCAGCGCGACAACGAACGCTCATCCGGCCATCGGGCCAGTCCGCGGGCTGTGTGCCTCGCGAGTTTCCAAGGAAAGGCCGGCCATCCGCTGCGCACCTGCTGCCCTTCCGGCATGTCGGCGTCGGAGCGGTGCCCCTCCAGGATGACGAAGCCCTCGCCGTGCTCCGCGACGCGCGCGAAGCGCCCCCCGGCGCCCAGCGGCCCGGGCGCACTCATCCACCACACCCCGCCCGGCAGCTCTGCGGAGGGCTTCCGGAAGCGTGGGTCGACGCCGTCACTGCCGGAAGCCGTAGCGCGAATGGTAAGGGCGCCGCGGCGAGGTTGGGCGCGGGGAGGGCGCGCCGTCGGGAGCGCCGGGCTGGCGGTCGCCAAGCAGTAGAGAGCCCGCATCGTCGCCGTCGCAGGAGAGTCGGGGGGTGTAGTCTTTATTCTCGGCTTTACTGTTTTCAAGTGGTGAGCAGTCTGATAACTGCTGTGTGCAGGCGAACGCGGCTACCGGTACCGGTAGGCGCTACGTTAGGGTTATGGGGTCAGCTGGGGTTGGGACGCTGGGACCCGTTGACGTTTGTTTACGTGGAGGCGCTCCGCTTGATGTGCTGCGCGGGGACTGTTTGCCCAGGAGGGGGAGGGCGCTGGGGTTGATGCGCGAAGGGGTTGTTGCAGCACTTAATGTCGTCCCGCTACGGTACCTGTGTAGACCGGTTTTGTACACAGTCGCTCATCCTTGTATGATGAGGATTAGTCGCTATATATTCGCTACGGTTTCTGATTTATTCCTTACCGCGTACAGGTACTGTAGTAGCACGCGGCCGGTCTGTCGGTAGTGCGCCTCGGGCCATGGGCGCGGCAAACGCCGCCCGAGCACTTGACCTCTTGCGCCAATAGCGACTATATAAATAAACAGGTGTATTATTACATAAGGGCTTTCACAAAAGCGCACTACAAACAGCACTAACATCAACTATGAAAGGTTGCCAGCAAAAGAGAGACATAAGCCTGAAACCAAGGTCGAGCAGGAGGACAGGGAGCCAAGAACCAAGAAGGAGCCAAGGGAACCACGAAGTCACTTAGCTGCCAGGAACCAAAGGAACCCCCGCCCCGGGGTAGGCTATCAGCCGCGGCGAGGACGCTTGCAGCCAATGACCCGGGTCATAGCAACACATGCCGACGAGCGACGCGACGCAGGCGCAGGAGCACCATCACGTGCCGCACGCGCGGCCGCGACCCAACCAAGAACGTTGTCTGCATGTGCCATGTTGATGAGCAAGGAGAAACGACGGCGCCACGCAGACAAGAGCTGGCCGATTTTTTGGCCAGTGTGTGCGTGGCTAGCTTTTGCGAGCTCCACCAAGAAAGCCTCGCTCGGCGTGCGGGGCCAGCGAGCCAAACTCGGAAACGGCGAAAGGAACAAAGCGAAGCATTCCGGCGGCGTTTCGGACACCCTCGTCATACTTCTGGATTTTGTGGCGCTCTGCAGCCCGCAAAGCAGTCGTTGGATTCGAGGTTGATACGCCGAGGATAGGGGCAATGGTGGTATCGACAGCAACCGTGTTTCCGCGGATACCGCCATACCCAAAAAGCCCAACATCGTCAGGCCGCCCGTCGCTGCCCTTCGGGAGAGAAACAAGCACCGACGGGTCCGTGAGGATCTGGACACCCACGCCCAGCGCGGACTTAACGTCGTGGCAAATGTCGGAAAGGCCATGTGCCGCCCATCCACTCGTGCGCGGCGTGATTGGAGTCGCCCCCAGAGCAACGTGCCACGTGATCAGTGTATGCGACCGCCCAAGTTGAAGGAGTGAACTCCACGCCAACATCCTCAAAACGGGCAAGCATACCTTGTACCGAGAAGGAGCAAGAAGCACAAGAGCATGGCTCGCCAAGGGAGAGGACAGGAGCCGCCGGAAGGCCAAATGGGCGGCAAGCGGCAACACGGAACATGGAATCGTAGTACTCAGGGGAACGCTCACGGACTTCACCAAGCAAGGCGACCCTCACTTGGAGGATCAGTCACTAGGAACGCTGTCGCAGCGCGTAAGAGGCGGCTTCGGAAGCGGTTGCTGTCAGGGCCGCTTGTAGGCATACGCGCAGCTAGCTTTGCGAAACGGACCGTGTGAATGCGGTGGCTCAGGGTTTCCTGTACTTTCCGCATGGAGTGCAAGGGGAAGTCCGAGTAATGCGGGATAGCTTGGAGGTCGGCCGCCGAGCGCATTGCAGACGCCGGCTCAGCCCCGGCGGCCGAGCAGCCGTCACGGGCAACGTTGGAGCGCTTGGAGGGGAGCAACTTTAGGGCAGAGGCCAACGGCCCCGCTAGATCTTCGAGCACCGCGTCTCCACACTCGTCAACGACATGGGTATGAGCGGCGCGAAGCTCGATAGCCCACATCGGCGCCGACGCGTTGGCGCCGGCATCGAGCTCCAACGTTGGGGTGGCCAAAGCCTGGTGGATCGAGGACGCCCCAACAAGGTAGAGGCTATGAGGGCTGGATACGCCGGACGGGTCGGAAAAGAACGCCCCGGCGTCGCTCAGGGTGGCGTGTTGAGCACGGAGGAAAGTCACAGCTTGGCCAACCACGAGGGCGGCATCGCCGATGTGGGAGGCATCTGCTATAACCACATTATCGCCGATGCCGAGGCCCCCAAATTGGACCGGGAGGGACAGCTGCGTGCGCATGGAGGGCGTATCCAAGAGGTCGGGGCTAACACCCGATATGCCGGCAAGCGTTGAAAATGCGGCGGCGTCTGCATCCTCGAGGAAAGACGTAATAGTGTCGCCATAGCCCTCGGATCGACCCAGGCCCCGAGGCGTGGAGCGGAGATGGTGGCTAAAACGACGGCCGCAAACTTGCAGCAAACGAGTAGCTGTGTGGGAGTGGAAGTGGTCTGTCAAACCGATAAGCCGGGAGCCGAATTGGCGAAATCTTTCGACCGACTATATATATTATTACATAAAGCGATATATTATTACATCAGGGCTTTCACAAATGCGCACTACAAACAGAAGTGAAAGCAACTATGAAAGGTTGCCAGAGTTTATAGCGACTATACAGTCGCTGATTTCCGGATCGTAAGGATTAGTGGGTCGTCGGTCCCGCTGGCCTTGCTGCTAGCTGTAGAGTAGTAAGGGTAAGGGTAGTAATAGCCTAATTCGGGAAGGAGGAATTCCGGAAACAAGAATTCATGGGAATTCCGGATCCGTCTCAAATAACACGGAATTCCTGGAATTCTTGGGAATTCCTTAAGAATCCTTAATCCTACAGGGTTGCACACCATGAACAAGCACGGGCAACAACCAACACGCAACCAAACATGCTTAATTGCACCTTTCAAGGAGTGCGGTAAGTAACGCTTCGAGAATTATTTTGCCCAAGCGGGTAGGCGGCAATACGACGAAAATACGCTAGCCAGGGGGCGGGATAGCAAGTACTAGTGGCGAGGACGGACGAGGCGATGCTGGCTTGGTCGGTGGTTGGGGTGCCGGTGGGGGCGGGGGGTCTAAGCGGTAGCTGAGCACGCGCCGGGCGGCGAGACTCGATCACCTGGATGACATTGCGGCGTAACCGCGTGATTGCCGTACTGCCTCGTGCATGTGCAACAGTGCGCATGTGCAGCTACGGGGGGCTTGCAACGTGTTGCGCTGAAACCCGGGGGCGAGAACGGCGATCGGCGGTCCGATCGACGATTGGCGAATCGGCGATTGTCGCGCACATGCAAGGCTTCACGAGATGCCGTATTGGGACAGTGCCGGCATGCTCGCAACGGATGGCTGCGGCAACCGGTAGCCCGGCATCAGATATGCCGTGCAACGCTGCCTGATGGAGTGCCACGTCGTGGTGCTTGGTGTAATCCAAATCGGGAATTCCCAACATGAGGAATTCCCGGGAAACCCTAAATTCCCGGAATTCCTTGGGAATTCCCAACACCCTCTAAATGGATTCCCGAGAAAGGCACACCTCCCAATCCTTCAACATCAATATACGGCAATGGTCGCCAATAATACATCGCAGCACATTGCAATAATGTGAGGCTGAATCCTCATATGATGCAATGTTGATCTAAATCCTCGATGCTCGTCCCGGCTTGCTCACGACGAGAGCCGGTTAATGTATACGGCGTTTGTAATAAGGCCTCGTTGTTTGCCCGCTTTGTAGAGCGGTGGTCTTCTAGGTCCTCGGATCGATTTCCGGCTTTGTCGATTCATGGCAACATCGACCGGGCATGTGTCTCGGGTTTACCGGTTGATGCATTAGCTCTTCGAGTTTCGAATGAGGCAAGGGTCTAATGGCTATGCCGGACCGACGACTGTAGTTGGCGCACGAGGTCAAGGGCTGGGGCGGCTTCGGCCGATGACCCGGGGAGAACTTTACTTATACGGCGTTTTCAAGCATGTTCTAGCGCCCGTCGCGAGTATGATATATATATGTCCTGACAATAATGCAGACGGGGGAGCCTTGGGCGGGATGGCGTGGCAGGAATCTACATGCCGGTGACTGACACATTGTCGTTGCATTGATGAAATACATATACATCATATTGGGATACGTAAACTATGCATTTGTTACTGGAATACATTGCAATGCGCTAAAGCCCACATTCGAAAAGCCCCTAGATTTTTGGTCGCAGATCCGACTACCTAGATCATTTTGCTGATGTAGGAGACAGCGCGCGCGATCTACGATTGTACCCCATATTATTCGAATAACATGTCTCAAAACGTAATATATCACTGCATATATAGTGCAATGCGCTAAAGCCCACATACATTCGAAAACCCCCGAGATTTTCGGTCGCAAATCGGACTTCCTATATTATGGCACCAATTCAAAAGCCGCCGCGGCCCGCATCACTGCTCACTACTCACTGTCCCCATCCGTCGGTACGCAACGTACCTCAGAACCCCCCGCCCCCCACCCCCCGTGCGACATTAATGCGTCTCCTCAGAACTCTCGCTGGTTTTTACGTGGCCTTGATGGCCATCGCCATGCTATCGCATCGTGTCGCAAGCGCCGGTGGCGGCGACGGGGCGCCCGACTACGCAACGATGCGAGCCTACCCGGGCGGAGGGATATTCATATGATTGACCGATGCCCCGGAATCGGTCCCTATATTTGCATGGCGCCGGGCGGGTGGGGCGGCACTTGATAGGTGGCGGGATCCGGCGCGGGTGGTGGAGCGGCGGAGGAAAGTAAAAGAAAAGTTCGCCCCGGGTGATCGGCCGAAGCCGCCCCATATCACTTGACCTTGTGCGCCAATTCCAGTCGTAGGTCTGGCATAGAGGTTAGACTACCGTTGCCTCATTCGAACCCCGAAGGGCTACTGCATCAACCGGATAAACTCGGGACACGGGCCCAACCGATATTGCCATGAAATGACGGAGCCGGGAATCGATCCAGTGACCTCCTTGGTAGGTAGTCGGAGTCAGACCACAGTTGTACCGAGCGGACCGACAACGAGGGTTGTCCATAAGCGGTGGAGTTGGTGGCAGTTGCGATGCTGTATATGGCTTGCGGGGTGACCCGGAAGGCGCAAGATACGTACCGGATGGGCCCGAAAGGCCCTCGATGCCAATCTAGGACGTAGTAGGTTTTACTCGTTTTGTCCTAGATGCGCGCCAATCTAGGACCTTATATATATTTTCGTCGGTTCGATCTAGGAAGTCGTCGTAGATTCGACGATCTATGACTTCCTGGATTGAATCGACGATCTAGCGGCTTTTCGAATGTGGGGTTTTCCTAGATATTAAATAAACATGAGCTAGGAGCAGAAGGCGATATCAGGAAATCACCAAAAAAAGGTTTTCCTAGATTGTCGCGGAATCTACGACCATAGCGGCTTTTCGAATTCGGGCATAAGGACCACATAAGTACAACACCCTACAATTTTCATCGAAACTCGAAATTCTGCCTCCATGGCTACATCACCGAGCCGCCTGATTTTTATTTTTCGTCCTTATTAATTTTGATATAATGATAGACTGCAACGAAAGATACTAGCGCTAAACCTTTTCTTTGAGTGCAAGAGGAAATCCTATATGGTCGCTACTGTGTTGGCATTTCAGCAGGAACGCCGTGCAGCCCAGCCTGTATTTTAGCGCTAAATGGAGTGGCGTCACATCACTACATATCTCCGGGCTACATCCCAAGGGCCATATCTCAAGGTACATCCCTTGTCCGCTCGGTAGAGCGGTCGTCTCGTGTGCGAGAGGTAACGGGTTCGATTCCTGGCCGATGTATTTCGGCAATATCGGCCCGGCGTGTCCCGGGTTTACTCGGTTGATGCATTAGCCCGTCGGGGTTCGAATGAGGCAATGGTCTATGGGCTATGCCAGACCTACGACTGCAGTTGGCGCACGAGGTCAAGTGCTGGGGCGGCTTCGGCCGATGTCCCGGGGCGAACTTTACTTTATCTCCCGCGGAGATTACCGCCCGCGGTGTGCGACTAGGCAGCCAGATGATATAAGCCAATAATAAGGATTATCCCATACGCGAGAACCCAACGTCGGCCTGTTATGGTCAGGCTTGCTCGCTGGTGACGCATGATCACTTCAACCCATAAGGATTACTCCCGGGTCGGCGACCTGACTTAGCTCCCCCTGGGTGACGTCGCCGCGGGTTTTATTCTCGCAGCACGCATCGTGAGCTCGTCAGCACGTACGACTATCGGTGCCGGTACCAGTTGTTTTCGCTCTCCGGACAGGACAACAGTGAAACCCTTGCAGCGTCTCTACCCTGCACTTAAACCCAGCAGCACGCGATGAGGTAGGCGGGCTCGGCCACCACCCACCGCCGCGTGGCCGAGTCACAGGGGGCTGCAGCTGCTGGATCTGGGCGAAAACGCTGAACAATCCCGCCCGCGCCATGCCGAGCGTCGATGCCGCCGACGTCCTTGTCGCGGCTATCGGAGGCGTCGTTCATTTCACATGGCTCCTGGCGGCGAATCGCCGGGGGTTCGCGCGGGTCTTGACGGTGCTGGCGTCGTGGCTCTGGGTGTGGCTCCCCACTGGCGCGACGTTGCCGAAACTACCGCTGTCGCCCTCCGCGAGCGCGGCGTCAGGCTGGCCGGTGGTGCTGATGTGCTGGGTTGGCACGGAGCTGTGCCTGGATGCGCGCGGGCTGCTGCGGCGGCGGGTGAAGTCGGCCGCGGCGGAGTCCGACCCTAGACTAGTGGTGGACCCCCACGACCTGTGCTTCTCGCGGCGGCAGGTCCAAGAGGCGTACGAGCGCTGGCTGGCGCTGACGCCGCTCATGAGAGCGCGGGACGCGCTGGCTGTTGCCGCGTGCGTCATCTCGCACATCAAAGCCGCCCTGGTGCCGGAGTGCAAGGCGGTGCCGTACCAGCTAGTAATAGGACTGCGGACGCTGTTGGTGCTGGCTGGCGTGCTGTGCCGAGGGCGGGTCAGCTACGTCAGCAGGTCCCTGATCCTCCTGGCGGCGAACAGCTTCAGCTGGGCGGGACATATCGCCTTCCTGGCCGTTGGCGACCGCTGCCTTGCAGGCTTCGGGCGGGGCATGTTCGCCAACGGGTCGATCGCGACCGCGTGCGCGATGTCATGCCTTATCCTTGGATTGCACTGGCTAATGTTTCCCGTGTCGCGCCCCCACGAGGAAGTCAAAGCGCTGTCGTCCTGGGCCATCTGTGCCGCGACTGGTTACAGGCTGCACATGCTGCACAGGGACAACGCTCTGCTGCCCGAGGAGGATGAGCATGGGCACACCCTTTCCGCCCTGCTACAGTACACGTTGGCCGCGACGCTGGCGTGTTTTTACCTCGGAGCGCATTATACCGCCAGGCACATGTGCCACTTCCTTTATCTAATTCGGAGCTTGCCGGGAGCTGTGGAGGAGATGCTGGCTTGAAGACTCGAACAATTGCACCTGGATGACCTGATGGGTGTGGCGAATGCGCATTTCGGTAATTACGCCAGCGTCAGCATGACACACTTGCACATAGATAAAGAAGTGCATCATTAAGTGCAGAACAGCCCGTTAGTATTAGGTCACCGAGTATGTATTTTCAGTTACCCCCTTTACAACTTCTATATATGCTTCATCTTGCATTGGCAGATGAAGACCTGATGCCGGGCATAGATTGCAGGCAAGCATCTGTTTAATTACCCCCCCCCCCCCCCCCCCCCCACACACACACATTATCAACGGTTTCCCCCTTCTCTAGTCTCTGAAAGACATAATCGTGATTCAGCGCCTGTGTGTTGCGAGGCGACTGGGAGCCACAAGCGGTATCCTGCGGATTGCTATGCACATTGCATGAATGGCACCTGTTACGGCTGCGTGATTGCAGCAAAGGAGGCATAGTTCGGAAGCTCCTGCTGCGCCGAGATGGCACTGAAGCGATTGTACACCTGCAACACGTATATCAAAAAGTCTTTCACTGGAGCTTCTATCTCTAGAAAGTGCTGCACCGTGCTCATCATAGCGGCCAGAAGATTCCCATCTCCAGTGAAGACATTGGTTCACATCGGTGAGCTGTCTGGTGCCTTTGCGGAGCACATCATGTCGCGTTTCCAAATGACATTGCAGCTCGATTAATCCAGCCGCAGGCTCCGGTCAACGCCACGGTCTCACCACGCAAACAACAAGGCACATGATGGCAAGCTCGCATCATTAATTACCGCAATAGCGCCGGGCAGCGCGGCGACTCCTTTTCCATGCCTCATAAACAATGTCTTGCCTTGAACAGAGTTGGTATTTTGTGGGCAAGTAAATACACATTGATTTATCAATGCAACCATTGCTTGTTACAATGATGCATATGTTTCTCCTTTTCTCTTTAGATTCTCACTTGCTTTCTCGAGCTGAGATGTCTGAGAAGAATGAGAATCGCTTGTTTATAGTTCCCCGAGCTACCAGATGTGTGTGTATTGACACATGTCCGTATCTCGGAGAGCGGAGGATTGGTTTACAGACATTGGCACTTCAGCACCACCTCAAAGTGCTGTATGATGATGGTTGTGAGCATGCCCGTTCAGGTGAATAGGTACAGTGCAGCCGTATCAATCGTTTGTTGGGGCGCTGCACAACTATCTCACCGCGATGTGGCTGGCCAAACTTTGTGGTAACAAATACTTATTCGTCAAGGCATGCATGCAGACAGGGGCGGCAGGGCATCCATTTGCATGCACTTGCGGAATCTAGTACGTACTTTTTCATAATACATTATCTTAAAATGAGTATAATAAACCCCCTTATTGTCAGACTGTACTTGCCTGTGCCGACATACACGATAATACAGTCTGATACAGTGAGTAAAACAGGATTTTGCTGCTTAATTCACTCTAATAGTGCTCATTGTTACCACGTGTTTGTTTAGTATCTTTTAAGCTGCATGCTGCTTGTACGGACCTTCATCTATAGCAATAGCAGCAGTTGCTGCAATTGATGGCGGTCAATTTGTTACTACTGTACCTGTAGCGCCGCTATTATTTGTGATCGACATTAAAGGATTATTTGTTATAGTTTTTCCTTGTCGTCTGGGCGCGCCGGCTTCTAAATATATGCTCCTATAGCGACTATGTAGTCATCACAATTATAAGTACCGCGTTCTCATTGTTTAGACTCGAAATCTCGCGTCTAATGGTCAAGCGCGCCGTCATCGCAGCATTAGGGTCCAGGGTTTATAAGCCCTAGAGCAGCAAAGAAAGTTTCCCGCCTGTTTGGTTTTAAATCAATGTACAAGGATTAAAGCCCATATGTAGGTGGTAGTGTACTGCCTCAGGGAGAAATACTGTACAAATACTGCATTCGTACCGGAGAAGTAGCACACGTGTTTGAATTAGGAATCGCGATTTCTCCCGGATCCCAGGAGAAACGGAGCCGCTAAAATCCGACAGTAGGCGGGTTGGTTGTGGGATGTGATCGACCCGCCAACCCGCTCATCTATGGTCGACCTCCGCCCCACCTACCTCACGCCCTTCACAGATACATCCGGCTGGAAACATGGTCCTCTGACTGGGAGGCTAGGGCTGCGCTGGCTGAGTCGGGGCGCGGAAAGGCGGCGCGCGGTGGAAGCTAAGTGATATCACAGAGGATTTCGCGACGACCCGCGACGAAGGCGGCCGCAACTCCACAAAGTTCCCGTCACCGGCACCCGTCGCCTAGTTACTACACGATATAGCTACTTTGGGCGAGTCTGTAGCGAGGACGGGAAGGCCCGGTAGGCGAGTTGCGGCGGCTTCGCAATCCTCCGCCGCGCCGGGGTGGGGGCGTGGGGCTGACATCATCACGCCTGGCTGTGCTTGGGGCCTCGTCGACGACGTTCCGACGATGGCTGACCACTAGATGCGCCACAACGCGCCCGTGGGAAGTGAAGTGCGATATACTAGGTCGCTAGTTCTTCCGCCTCAGGAGAAACACTCCTCCAGCGGGAGAAATAGGCATGTTGTATTTGTCCCGATCTGATGGCCATTCTCCCCCGCGAGAAGTGGCGATTTCCCCCTTGGGGCCATTATTTCTCCGCTATATTCGAAATGGATAGAAGCAGCACCCGTATATGAGAAGTAACGCCGGCATTTCTCCTTATTCAAAATCACCTTAAGGACCATTGTCACCAACTGGCCGCGGCCACAATAAGAGCGTAGCAGTTTGGGCCATATTTCTTTCCTTTCCAGACAAAACTTTGCGAAATAAAGTGAACCGTTATTTGCTAACAACGGCTATTTGCTATGAATAAGATAGTGAGGGCAGCATACAACCCGACGCTATAGGGCTTAATAGGGTGAAACGGCAAGGTTTTGTCGAGTATTCGGCTCGTGCGAGCCTTGTCGTGCCGATGCAAGGGTACAATCTACACTAGTTTATGGGTTTGCTCCTTTCCTGCCGAACGATGGTGCTGCATGAGTTTCCGTGTTGGAACCCGCTGCCCACCATCCATGCATGTGGCGCTGCTCTTCTTACTCATCGGTTTTTCGGCTATACATGTGCTGCTAAGTGGTATGGGTTACTAGTTCACCCGTCGATGCGCCCCTTTATTTGTGTGCATCAAGGGTAGGTATAAAAGCACCGGTAACAACTGAGCCTGCCATCTTGCAGTTTCGCCGTGTTACACACATCGATTAATTGTCTCTAGCCTAACCTGTTGCGGGCAAGATCACATGTTGTTTCAGGACCACACCCGGCTCACCATCCGTGTGTGTTATTCTCATCCGTACGCCCGTGCGTCACCGTGCGAAATGGAGAAGACCCCGTCGCCGGGCCGACGCTCGAATCGTTGCAAGTCAATATATGCATGTCAAGTCTACATTGCTGCTATAGCTCACATCGGCGCTGGCCCAATCGACGGCTCGTAAACGTAGTGAGGATGAAGACGGAGTACATTATGGCAGGCTCTGGCTCCGAGCAGCGCGTTGTGCAACCGCCGAAATGCAGCGGGGGAGCCGCATGGCGCCCCGACTTGCTAGAGCCAGCCCATAGCATGCGGCCGTGTCGGGGCATAATAATTCGCGAGTGACGAGGACGACTACCTCGCGGTGCCATAGCTACTGCAACGAGCGGAGC